>ONZH01028417.1:0-23314 GCA_900303285.1 Rhinella marina | reverse complement strand
ATCTATCCTAAGATAACAATAAAATGATAATAAAAGGGCAGGACTAGATGACCAGGTGGACTTTTTCTGCATTCAATCTTCTATGTTTCTATGTTACGATGCCCCCATAGTGCCTCCCAAATATGCCAGTAAGTGCCCCCCTTAGATGCCCCCATAGTGCCCCCAATATGCCAGTAAGTGCTCCCTTAGATGACCCCAATATGCCAGTAAGTGCTCCCTTCGATGCCCCCATAGTGCCCCCAATATGTCAGTAAGTGCTCCCTTAGATGCCCCATAGCGCTCCAATCCAGTATTGTGCTATATGCAAAAAAAATTATTGCTACTCCATGAGCCTGTCAGTGATGCGATGCAGGCCTCTTCCGGCCTGTGTCTCACGCTGTACGGCTCAGACGACCCTCACTAGTAACCAGGACCGCGCCGCCTGAGGCGATCGCCTCACTTCGCCTCTCACTGACCCCCAATGAAAGAGGTTCCCCTTCCGGAAGTGCGTCGGGGGCCGGATAAATGTGCAGGAGCACCACGTCATCCCGCAAGACCGGGCGCAGGAGGTCATGTGAGGTACCCCCTCAGCATACAATCCTACACTGCCTCCCTCCATACAATGTTACACAGCCCCCCTCCATACAATCCTACACTGCCTCCTTCCATACAATGTTACACAGCCCCCCTCCATACAATCCTACACTGCCTCCCTCCATACAATCTTACACAGACCCCCCTCAATACAATCTTAGACACCTCCCTCAAATCTTAGACAGAAACCCCCTTAATTCACAGTCCCCCCTGTCCTCAGCACATCCAAAGTATTCACATGTAAGATGTAGTAGAGTTAATACACATGCTTTTTGAGACATGTTAATTAAATGCGTTAAGCAAAGACCCTCAATTGCTTTTCAATGGCTTTTCTATCAAGATAACGCGATGAGTTAAGAAATTTGAGTTAAGGGTTTGTATGTTAACCCTGCTACATCTGTACCTTCTCAGAGTCTCCTGCACTGACGGATGCTGTTTGTTTTTTCCTCTCTGCGTTGAAACTCCTGAGCAGCCATCCGTGACCCGATCTCCTTCTCTGTGCTGCGTGCCAGCTTCTGACCCCGTGACTGGCAACCTTTGCAACTTGGCGCCCGGGGCATTCGCCCCTACGTACGCCCCCCCACCCCCCCCCCCCCGCGCACGCTACGCCACTGCCTAATATAATGTAAATTTCACATATTTACCATTCAGTAGTAACAAAAGATGTTTTCTTCCACTGCTACCCACTGTGTTTCCTCATAAATTACCATGGCATTCGTTGCCATTAATTCAGGCCACCCTCAAAAGAAGAACTTAAAAGCTACACTCCCAGGTCCCGCCAAGCCATGCCCCCAACTCGTTCAGGTCATGCCCCCTTCTACTCAGCAGCCGACGGGGATTGAAAAAATTAAGGTAAAGAACAACTTCTGTCAGCTTGCAGGGGTTGGAGGGAGAGTGACTTTCTCCCTGCAGCTCATGGTGAGACTGCACAGTGCTGCTGTCTGAGAGTGAGCTGTTCAAAAGGACATCTATGCCATCCAGGCCCTGCGCATGACGGAGGACAGGGAGTCTGAAAGCCGGACTGTCTAGCCTAAAACCGGACCTCTGGCCACCATAGGGCAGGCTCATGTTATGGTGGCCAGATGTCTGGTTTTAGGCTGGACAGTCCAGTTTTCTGGCTCCCTGTCCTCTGTCCGGCGCCTTGCCTGGACAGACGCAGGGATGTCCACCCTTTCAGTAGCTCACGCTCAGACAGCTTCTCCTCTGTGTCTTCACGGAGTCAGGTGGTGTGGCCTCATGTTTAGGGGTGTGGCTTTATAGGGACCTGGGGCGTGGCTTAATGTTTGGTGGCAGGTGCGGTAAGGTATGGCTTTCTTGGGTGAAGACAGTGCTGCTGTCCCTAGCTGCTGTGGAGGTCACAGTTAAAGGGGAGGGAGCTGTGGATGTTACTGTTAAGGGGCTGGCTGCTGTGGAGGTCACTGTTAATGGGGCGGGCACTGTAAAGGTCACTCTCGATATCTTTTAACGACACACACAACCATTAAATGAAATAGATGAAATATACCCGGGCAAAGCTGGGTCCTTCTGCTAGTTTTATATATAAGTACTTCTATTCCTTCTAGATTCTGATGTGAAATTGCCATCTGATACAACCAGTTTTGGGGAGTATTTAGTTGATGTATAAGTACATCAATTCCTCCTTGATTCTGTGGTGAAATTGCAGTCTGATACAAACCAGTTTTGGGGTGTATTTTGTTGGTATATAAGTTCAATCATTCCTTCTTCATTCTGGGGTGAAATTGCAATCTGATACAAACAGTTGTCGGGTGTATTTATCTCTTAATAATATAAAAATGAGTTTCTGTCTGTCTGTCTGTTTTCTATGCGCGACCAAACTACTGGACCGATTTTCACCAAATTCGGCACACAGGTACATCAGGTGTCCGGGAAGGTTTTAGACCAGGTCTCATCTCTCTAGGACATACCGTTCCTGAGATATTCCCAAAATATGATCTCCATTAGCCAACATTACAACTGGGAACTTTGGTTTTAAACTCCAACTGCCATTCTCTGCAAAGGCACACACGGGGAGGGCAGGTTTCCATAACAACCAGGTAATTATCAGCAGCTGAGGATCTCATCCATTTCTATTCACTGACACTGTTAAAGGTATTCCGGTTACCATAAATATAACTTATGTGTTTTTCTATTACTACAGTTCAGTAGTAATAAAAGATGTTTTCCTCCACTGCTGCCTATTGCGTGGGCTCATAAATAAGCATGGTATTGACCTTTAATTCAGGCCACCCTAAAAGAAGTACTTAAAACCCCCGCCCCAGGTCTCACTAAGCCACACCCCCAACTCTGTCAGGCCACACCCCCTTTCACTCCGCAGCCAACAGAGATTGAAAAAATAAAGGTAAAAATCAACTTCTGTCAGCTGCAGGGATGGGTGGGAGGTTGACTTTCTTTCTGCAACAACACACACAAACATTAAATAAAATAGATTAAATCCACCCATGCGAAGCGTCTTGCTAATCCACGCCCCCGACTCTGTCAGGTCACGCCCCCTCCCACTCCGCAGCCAATGGGAATTGAAAAATGAAGGTAAAAATAAACTTCTGTTTGCTGCAGGGGTGGGAGGGTGAATTTCTCTCTGCAACGACACACAAAAATTTTAGATGAAATAGACTAATTATAGACTACAACCGTTCGAAGCCTTTTGCTAAGCCACGCCCGTCTCTGTCAGGCCACGCCCCCTCTCACTCCGCAGCCATTCTGCAACGACACACAGAAACATTAAATGAAATAGATTAAATGCACCTATGCGAAGCGCTTTGCTAAGCCACGCCCCGACTCTGTAAGGCCACGCCCCCTCCCACTCCGCAGCCAACAGGATTGAAAAAATAAAGGTAAAAATCAACTTCTGTCAGCTGCAGGGATGGGTGGGAGGTTGACTTTCTTTCTGCAACGACACACAGAAACATTAAATGAAATAGATTAAATACACCCATGTGAAGCGTCTTGCTAATCCACGCCCCCGACTCTGTCAGGTTACGCCCCCTCCCACTCCGCAGCCAACGGGGATTGAAAAAATAAAGGTAAAAATAAACTTCTGTTTGCTGCAGGGGTGGGAGGGTGAATTTCTCTCTGCAACGACACACAAAAATTTTAGATAAAATAGACTAATTATAGACTACAACTGTTCAAATCGTCTTGCTAAGTCACGCCCCCAACTCTGTCAGACCATGCCCCCTCCCACTCTGCAGCCATTCTGCAACGACACACACAAACATTAAATGAAATAGATTAAATCACCTATGCGAAGCGCTTTGCTAAGCCACACCCCCAACTCTGTCAGGTCATGCCCCCTCCCACTCCGCAGCCAAAAGGGATTGAAAGTATGAAGGGAAAAATAAACTTCTGTCAGCTGCAGGGGTGGGAGGGTGAATTTCTCTCTGCAATGACACAGAAAATTTTAGATGAAATAGACTAATTTCAGACTACAACTGTTCGAAGCATCTTGCTAAGCCACGCCCCCAACAGGGATTGAAAAAAATCAGCTGCAGGGGTGGGAGGGTGAATTTCTCTCTGCAACGACACACAAAAATTGTAGATGAAATAGACTAATTTTAGACTACGACCGTTCAGTACTAATAAAAGATGTTTTTTTCCACTGCTACCCATTGCAGGTCCTCATAAATTACCATGTCATCGACCTATAATTCATTCCACCCTCAAAAGAAGGAATTAAAACCCCGCCCCAGATCTCGCAAAACCACGCCCCGACTGTCAGGCCACGCCCCCTCCCACTCCGCAGCCAACGGGGATTAAAAAATGAAGGTAAAAATTAACTTCTGTCAGCTGCAGGGATGGGAGGGAGGATGACTTTCTCTCTGCAACGACACAGAAACATTAAATGAAATAGATGAAATATACCCAGGCGAAGCCGGGTCTTTCTGCTAGTTTTATATATAAATAGTTTTATTCCTCCTTTATTCTTGGGTGAAATTGCTTTGTGATAAAAACATTTTTAGGGTGTTTATATTTTCTATAGAAGTACTAGAAATGAGCGAATCTATTCGCCGCTTCGTAGATCTGATACGAATCTTGGAAATTTTCCGCTGCAAAGCGAATCCGGATTTTTTGAGATTCGCTTCGTTAGATTTGAAAATGTTGTTAAAGCTTTCTACGCATTCGCTACGTACTTGTCCGATACATTGTACGCTAATGTTACGTATAAGTTACTTTATACGCTGATGTGTACGAATTCAGTTAATTAGCAAACTTTTACTGTTTGTTATTTGTACGGCAAAAAGCCCGAAAAAGAAAGCAGTCACCTGACCTAGTGGGAAGGGCTTGCTCTGACTGGCTCAGGCTCGGTAAGCCAGTGACGCATCAGTTGTGCTGCGACTGCTGAGACGAGCAGAAGCACTGTCTGTGAAGTTCTGAGAGACAGAGAACTATTTTGTTAAAATTGGGGTGTAATTGTTCTGGGAATCCATATTACACATATCAGGGATAATGCAGGGCAAGTGCAGGGCCAGTGCAGGGCTAGTAATTAATCAGGCTGGGAGAGAGACAGGGAGAAAGACAAAGGCCAGCTGCAGGGCCACAGTCAAGTGAAAAATGTCTGGCATGGAAAAGCAAAAGGGTTCCAGCCAGACCTCGAGCTCCAAAAAAAAGGAGAAGGTGGCACAGGGCAGCAGTACCAAAGGACCTGTAGCCGGAGCTTCTACTTGTAGAATTTGTAATAGTTGGCCACTGTTCCACCAGGCTAACCCACCAAGGTGCAAAATTGTAGTGGAGGAGAAAGTGGATGAGGTAGTGGAGTGGATGGCACACTCATCTCAATCACAGCCAGATGATCTGCTGTCATCTGCTGATACAGTATCATGTAGCCAGAGGTCAGACGGCTTTCCTCCTGCTCCACCATTCCGCTCCAGCAAAGCCCGTCATTTTTGCACACAATTTGTACGCTCATGCGTATGTGTTCACATAAGTTGCGTACCTTTAACAACTGTATGTACGTTATTAGTGCACGAATGTTCGCAAAACACCATATAATAACATATAATTTGCACGCAGCTTCGCCGAATAGATTCGTATGAGGTACGAATCTTTTGAAAAATTCGATGAACATTCAGCGAAGCGAATTTTGGATGATTCACTCATCTCTAATAAGTACATCCATTTCTCCTTGATTCTTGGGTGAAATTACAACTAGAGATCAAAGTTCAAAGTTGACGAAGTGGAATTCGATCTGAATGTTAGGAAAAATTCAAATCACACTGAAGTCAAATTTCCTCACTCTCTGTGGTAACTAGAGATGAGCAAATTTTTCAAAATTTCGATTCGGTCGGTTCGCCAAATTTTCCGAAACGATTCGATCTGAATTAATTTGTGGCGAATCGTGTTAAAGGCTATCTCCTGGCTGCAGGGAGCCTGCATAGTGGTGTAGAACACTGTGCCTTGCAGTAACACGCATAGTGAGTCTGCTGTGGTAGTGAAACAATATTGAGTCAGTATGACATGCAGATGACAGACGTCGCTCTGTCATTTATTTGGGCAGTTATGGGGCCAAAACTGAACAAATAACTCAAGTGTAAACTCAGCCTTACAGGTCAATGTTTGCACGGTTCTTTATACCTGGTGCTGAGGCCCAAGATCCTACTATAGTGTGACTCCTTTTACACCGATTCACAGATTCCACATAGATTTCTACAGAACCTGTTCTATTAAACGCTTATACAAGTAGAGCCCCCCACCCCTTTCCCCCAGAGTGGAGTGGGTGTCAGCAGTTAGTTTGTGCTCACATCACTGAGTATTTTACCCTTCCTCTTATCCATCAGAACAATAACCCACAAAAAACAGATCCTGTCTGTGGAGCTTCCGCCTTCACTCTGTCAGCATTTGATCAGTAATCCATCAGTATTGCTAGTCTAGAGGTGGTAGCATCAGAAGACCACATAGTGGCAAGGAGACATAATGTGGCGGTGGCAGCAGCAGTGGCAGCATCAGGAGGCCACAGATTGGCACTATGACAGAGTATGTAAGTGGCGGCAGCAGCATCATCAAGAGGCCACAGAGTGGCACAATGACCGAGTCTGGAAGTGGTAGCAGCAGCAGCATCAGGAGGAAGCCATAGAGTGGCACAATGACATAGAGTCGGGAGATGGCAGCAGCATCATCAAAAGGCCACAGTGTGGCACAATGACAGTCTAGAAGTGGCAGCAGCAGCATCACCAGGAGGAGGACATACAGTGGCACAATGGCAGAGTCGGGAGGTGGCAGCAGCCACAGCATCATCAGGAGGCCACAGAATGGTACAATGACAGGGTGTAGAGGTAGTGGCAGCAGCATCATCAGGAGGCCACAGAGTGGCACAATGGCAGGGTGTGGAGGTGGCAGCAGCAGCATCATCAGGAGGCCACAGAATGGCACAATGACAGATTCTGAAAGTGGTAGCAGCAGCATCATCAGGAGGAGACCACAGAGTGGCACAATGAAAGAGATGACAAGGGTAAGGTTCTTATCACCACTAATGCCTGTGCTCGAGAAATTGATGTAGAACAAGTGTTGATTGTTGTCAATGTTGACCTCCCTGTGACTGCAGAAGGTCTGCCAGAGTGGCAAGGTGACATAATGTGGAGGTGGCAGCAGCAGTGGCAGAATCAGGAGGTCAAAGAGTGGCACAATGACAGTTTGGAGGTGGCAGCAGCAGCATCATCAGGAGGAGGACACAGAATGACACAATGACATGACAGTGTTTGGAGGTGACAGCAGCAGCATCATCAGGAGGAGGACACAGAGTGGCACAATGACAGAATGTGGAGGTGGCAGCAGTAGCACCATCAGAAGGCCATAGAGTGGCACAATGATAGAGTCTGGAAGTGGCAGCAGCATCAAGAGTAGTCCACATAGTGGCACAATGACAGTTTGGAGGTGGTACAATGACAGAGTCTGGAAGTGATAGCAGCATCATCATCAGGAGGTGACAGCAGCCGCAGCATCATTAGGAGGCCACAGAGTGGCACAATGACAGAGTGTGGTGGTGGTGGTGGTAGCAACATCATCAGAAGGCCACAGAGTGGCACAATGACAGAATCTGGAGGTGGCAGCAGCATCATCAGGAGGAGGACACAATGTGGCACAATGACAGTCTGGAGGTGGCAGCAATAGCAGCATCAGGAGGTCACATATTTACACAATGACAGTGTTTGGAGGTAGCAGCAGAAGAATCTTGAGGCCACAGAGTGGCACAATGATAGAGTGTGGTGGTGGCAGCAACAGCAGCATCTGGGGGCCACAGAGTGGAACAATGACAGAGTCTGGAAGTGGCAGCAGCATCAAGAGCATCACCACTAATGTCTGTGCTCGAGGAATTGATGTAGAACAAGTGTTGATTGATGTCAACTTTGACCTGCCTGTGACTGTAGAAGGTCTGACAGAGTGGCAAGGTGACATAATGTGGAGGTGGCAGCATCAGCAGTGGCCGCATCAGGAGGTCACAATGACAGTTTGGAGGTGGCAGCAACAGCATCATCAGTAGGAGGACAAAGAATGGCACTGTCAGGAGAGGTCTGGGGTCCAGGGAGAATTACGGTCCCTTAGCTCGACCCGCAACCCCTGTCCCTGCCTACTTGCCTCACCCTAGGCTAAAGGTCCTAGGGGGACGACAGGCTCTAGCCTAGCTAGGGAAGTGGGAATGGAAGACAGACAGACAAACAACGAGAAACACAAAGGAGGGTCAGACGGTCCGAGGTCGATAACAAGAGAGCAGTATCAGGTCAAAAATGTAATCCACAAGAATGTCCAAGAAGCTAGCACAGAGAGACAAAATAGCACAAACACAGCGGTCAAGGCAAGATCCAGGAGCAAGCTTACGTCAGGATACAAGCAACAGGAGCTTAAGGGAGGTTGGTGACTGCTGGAAGACCAAACAAGCACGGTCAATGAGGTGCAGCAGAAATAAACCTAAATACATACAGGATTCCCGCTCCAAATCCTGATAGGGGCTGGGAACCTGTCAGTAAGATTAGCCCCAATCACAGAACACCAGGTAAAAACAGGGCGGGTGCCAGTGATGACAGCAAAGCCAGGTTAAAGGGGCATGCGCTCTGAACTCAGAGCATGCGTAACTAGGGACGCGAGTTGGGCGCGGCAACCCGCCGCGTCCCTAGCAACGGTTAGGTGTATGACTCCAAATAAACATTGAGCCGTGCGCACGGAAGCCGGCGCTCCCTGCAAATAATGCCGGACATGAAGACATCAGGCACAGAGGGACCGGCAGCCAAGGCACGGCGGCCAGACCTGCAGCCGGCCCTGACAGGCACAATGACAGTTTGGAGGTGGCATCATTAGCACCATCAGGAGGCCACAGAGTGGCACAATGACAGTTTGGAGGTGCCAGCATCAAGCGACCACAGAATGGCAAGGTGACATAACGTGGAGGTGGCAGCAGCAGCATCATGAGACCACAGAGTGACCCGGTGACAGAGTGGGGAGGTTGGTGTCAGTAACAGTACCCGCTGACGATGGTGGGTGTAAGAAGGAGGATGCATGGCATCAGGCATGTGGCAGCATCAGAATAGTGACTGAGGCAGGTAGACAAAAGAAACCGGTCTCTTTTATCAAGGTTTGGGTGAGGCAGCATGGATGATCTAATTTGATGCATCAGGCATTGGTGGGTGGAAATCCTGGCTGATCCATGCCTGATTCATCCAGACAAAGGTCAGTCTCTCCACATTTTGGGTGGACAGGCGAGTTCTCCTTGGGGTAACTATGGCCCTAGCCGCACTAAACACCTGCTCTGATGCCACACTACTGGCCGGGCAGGACAGCTTTTCCAGGGCAAACTCGTCCAGTTTGGCTGCCCGGTAGTCCAGCGGATCTTCAATGATGGGTGGCACGGTGTATGTCACCACGTTCTGGTTCTGTAGCTCCTCTGGCTGCTTCTGCTACGGGATGACACTGGCTGACATCTAAGTTACACAGGGGAGTAGGGAGTACCTCTGTCCGCTGGATCATCAAGAAATCGTTTATGGCCTTTCTCTGTTCGTACAGTCCGTCCAACATATGGAGGGTAGAATTCCAAAGGGTGAAAATGTCACATATCAGCCTATTTTGAGGGATGCTGTTCTGCCTCTGTAGCTCAAGGTGTGCTTGGCAGTGTACGAGTGGCTGAAATGCATGCAAAGTTTCCTGGCCATTTTAAGGATGTCTTGGAGACTGGTAGAAGACTTCAGGAACCTCCTGACAACCAGATTGAACACATGCACCATGCAGGGTGCATGGCACAGCCCTCCTTGATGCAGTTGTTGGTCACCATGGTTCCGATTTTGAGTTTTCACGGAGAAAGCCAGGATTGGATTTCTTGATGAAGAATGCGGAGCAGTTCCTCCCCTGTGTGACTCCTTTCACCCAGGCAAACTAGGTTCAGAACATTGTGACACCGCCATGCCCTGCACATGTGGTATGCTGGTGGGACACTGTGAATTGTCCCTGCAGTGGAGGCTGAGGACACTGTGGAGGATGAAGAAGCAGAGGTGGACATTGTTGCAGGACCAACGGTCTGAGAATGTGGAGGCGGAATGGGCATCGCCTGGCCAAGTTGCTGGTTTGGCTGTGCAGAAACCACATTTACCCAATGGGCCGTAAAGGACCTACTGTATATTGTCCCTGACCATAGTTATAGCTCCACACGTTGGCGCTGCCATGCACTTTGACAGACACCGACAGGCTCAAGGACTGCCCACCTCCTGTTCTTCATGTTTGTGCAGGGCTGGTGCTGACTGTTTTGCAAAGAAATGATGGCTTGGAACTCTCCACTTCGGCTCGGCACAAGTCATCAGTTCACTGAAAGGTGCAAAGTCAACCACTTGGAAAGGGAGGCACTGCAGCACCAGCAACTTGGCCAGGAGCACGTTCAGCTTCTGCACCGTTGGATGAGTGCATGCATACTGTTGTCTCTTGGCCATCGACTGGTGGAGGAACAGGAGCATCAGGAACAGCAGATGATGGGAAGGACAGACAGCTTCCTTCGGCTGAGGTGGGGGAACCTTGACTGCCTGAAATCGGGTGTGTGCCACTGGGTGATGCAGCGGCTGCTGCGGCAGGCTGGACCACCACATTGGAGCCATGGTTTTCCCAGGCTACTTTATGGTGATGCTGCATATGTTGACGCAGGGTCGTAGTGGCCACATTGGCACCCTGGCCACGCTTCACCTTCTGCCGACAGAGTCTACAAGTGGGCATGTTCACCTTACCTGGCGGCTTAATAAAAAACTGCCACACCGCCGAGTAGGTGATTTCACCCCCAACACTCCACCCTGACTGACTGCTACCACCACTGCCTCTGTGAACCCCTGCACTACTTTCCGGGCCGGTAGATCCCTGAGAAGCGGGTTGTCTACCCAAGGCACGTTTGGCTCCCGACCTCCCTCTGTTGCCACCCTGCTAACTCGTGGCCACGCTAGCGACTTGCTGGCTCCGCCGCTGCCTCATGTGCAAGCTGCCATCCTCTTCTCCCGATGATGATGAAGCCGCTAATTCACCCAGCTCCCAAGTGCAATTGGCTACACCATCATCGAGTACTGTCTGCACATTACTGATGTCCTCCTCAACGGTCTGTGGGTCAGGAGCCTGACCGCTCGTAACACCAGCTCCCACGCCACTCTCCTCATCACTACTTACTACAGGAGGAAGCTGTCTCCTCCACATCTTGGCTGGGCAGTAGCTTCAGACTGTCCTCTAGTAGCTTGTATTCGCTGTATAGTGGAGCTGAGCCCACAGCATACAATACTTCTCTGCAGGGCCGGCAAACCGGGCAAATGCCCAGGGCCTCGATCTTCTAAGGGGCCCCCTGCTTCAGTCTGGACAGATTGCATTAAAGGGGTATTCTCATCTTGGACAATGAGGGCATATCGCTAGTATATGCCCCCATTGTCTGATTTATCCAGAACGGAGCAGGGAGCGCTGCGCGGCCACCGCTCCCATTCATTTCTTTGTAGCCTCCGAAAATAGCAGAGCCAGCGCTTGGCTATTTTCGACGGACCCATAGAAATGCGCATGCGCCCTCCTTCAGTTTGGGGGCCCCGTTCTCAATATAGGTGTGGGTCCCACACCTATAAGACGATGGGGGCATATCCTAGCGACAGATGTACAAGATGGGAATACCCCTTTAAGTCAGGGCCGATCGCTGTCTAGAGTGGGGAAATTCCCAGCTTAGGAGTCCCTGCTCTGTGTCCATATATGTCAGTGAGTGTTATGAACATGAAAGGGGTATTCTCAAGTCTAATTTAGACTCTATTTTTGAAATGTTTCTGTGGGGATTTGAACTCACAACCATCTACATCAAAGGCAAGAACCTTAACCACTGGGCTAACCTCATAAAAGTTTCACCTCTGTACTTCCATAGAAACCTCTATGAGGTTTGTAATACAGGAGAAACTTCTATGAGGTTTTTCAGCTATAAGTGACTATTGAGCTCTATAGTCCAGTGGTTAAGGTTCTCATCTTTAAAGTAGACGGTTGAGAGTTCGAATCCCCACAGATTTTTTTTTTAAATTAGAAGACAAATAAAACTTAAATACACAGGTAGTGAAATAATTGATTTTATTGCGAAAAAAATGGAGCAAAACGTAAAATATGATCAAATAACACCCGTATTAACTCTCTTCATAAAAAATTATCGCAGTTTTCTGACCCTCATAACTTTTTTATAGTTATGTCTACAGAGATGTGTGGGGGCTCATTTTATGTGGGACGATCTGTCGTTTTTGACAATACCATTTTGGGGTGTGTATTATTTGATCACTTTTTATTCAATTTTCTTGAGAGATAAAGTGATGAAAAAACGCGAATATAACTTTTTTACATTTATTTTCTGTTATGCCATTCATCGTATGGGCTAACTTTTTAAAAAATATTTTAATAGTATGGGCGTTTTTGCATGCGGCGATGACCATAATGATATTTTTTTTTGTTTCTTTTTATTTTGGTGAATGGGGGTGATTTTAATTTTTAAGGTTTTTTTTTAAATATTTTCTAAACTTTTTTTTTTTTATTTATTTTTTTTACTTTTTGTTAAGTCTCCCAAGTGGACCACAACTTACAATCATCAGATGTAGACTGTATAGAAATTACTATACCACAGTTCAGACGGTGTCTGATGTCATTTGTGACGAACTTGAAGACCGAGCCAACCACTGAAGAACCCCTGGGTTGCTGGTCAAGACACGACCGCTAGATGACACCGGGAGCTCAGGCCTCTCGAAGTGACTCCTGCTGCCACACCCCCTTACTACGCCTGTCACTTTTCTGTCTGTTACTTTTCTGTCTGTTATACTGTTAGATCAAATAAATAAATAAAAAGGAAAATAAAACACCTAAAAAAGGGCTGAAATTTTCTCATTTCACCACACAACGGCTAATAAGCCCTTTTTTCCCCCCACTAATACATGCCAAAAAAGGCTTTACTACATATATCTGCGGCAATATACGCCAAACAAAACTTTTTTTTGCCTCTAATACACTCCAAAAAGGTCTATACTTTTCTCACTTCACCACACAGTGGCTGATAAGCCCTTTCTTTTTTTTTCACCACTAATACATGCCAAAAAAAGACTTTACTACATGTGTCTGTTGCACTATACGCCAAATAAAACATTTTTTTGCCACTAATGCACGCCAAAAAGAGCTAAAATTTTCTCACTTCAACACACAACGGCTAATAAGCCCTTTCCTTTTTTCCCCACTAACACACACCAAAAAAAGGACTTAGTACATGTAAGGGCTCATTTACATCACCGTTCAGCCCTTCCGTTCTCCTGCTCCGTTATAGGACCATGAGAACGGAAAGGATGGATTTGGGACATAATTGAGCTGAACGGAGCCTACGGGCCCAATAGACTATAATTGGGTCAGTTAAGTTTCCGCTCAGAAGATGATTTTTGGAGCGGAGACAAAAGTTGTGCATGCAGGACTTTTGTCTCTGCTTCAAAAATCTTCCTCTGAGCGGAAACCTAACGGACCCCATTATAGGCCTCTGGATCAACTTATAGGAAAACAGGCCGAACTGGATGGACAGATGTCTTTTTTCGGCCTTATAAACTATGTTACTATGTTATAGTCTATGGGGTCCGTAGGCTCCGTTCAGCTCAATTATGTCCCAAATCCGTCCTTTCTGTTCTCCTGGTCCTATAATGGAGCAGGAGAACGGAAGGGCTGGATGGTGATGTGAACAAGCCCTAACTGTGGCGTACAAGGACTAATGAGACCCCAATAATTGGAATTAGAGGTATGATCTATTGCTAACCTGAAATGAGTAGCTGTCTCATGGCAATTTTCAACCGCAGTCACTGCACCAAGGTGTAATAAGATTGTTCCTATTACACAGGCTGTAAACACCCCTATTATACCCTGTTCTGCTTCAATACTTTCCTCCCTATCCTTTCTCTACACTTCTATTGAACAATATATAAGTTTGAAAGTCTTTTCTACCACTTACCCTAGTGCCTGCTAACGTCTCTCCCTGCACTAAGTACACTGGCAGAATCTAAAATGGCTGAGGCTATTTATAGGGCTGTGACATCACGGGGCTGGTTGCCTGCTGATTGGCTGCATGCATGGCATTGTGGGTGATCCCTCATTCCCAGAGTTCCTTGCTCCATGTCCTAACAAATGTAGCAGCCATTTTAGGAAAAAAATGTGATTTGTTAGCACGAAGCGTTTGGAAATTCGGATTTGGTGCGAATCGAATAATTCCTGAAATTCAGATCGAATTCCACTTTGTCAGCTTCGATTCGCTCATCTCTAATAATGATACTGAGGTCGGGAGTATTCAAACAATTGTAACCCTGTAGGCCATGATAAGTGATTTAGGATTGTACTCTACAAAGAATTCATCCACAACTTGTCACCTATATCAGCGACCTCACTGAAATTAGGATAATCAGAGTCAACACAATATGTAGTAATGCTAAAAGAGGAGAGGGCCATCCAGACAACATGTCGCAAATCACTTCTAACTAGCGCAGCATTAGCATAACATCAATACCTTTGTACATATAGGGCAGCAAGAACACCCCCTCCTTCTACAGACAGCATACTGGGGATATGAACAAAAGACCATTATAAGTCATATAAAATAACGGAATAAGTGATGAATCAAGAAAAAACATCACAAAGTCCATAAAGACCCTCTCAGGCAAAAGAAATAAAAGGTGGCTGACAGTGCAGGGATTACAGTCTTTGACCTAGCATATAAACAGCGGTAACACCAGCACAATACCAATAAGAAGCGGTCAGAACACTCCGCCGCATCTGATAGCCAGTACACTAGTAATATAATTCAAAGATCACTATAGTGTCAAATCATAAAGAAATAGCTGAGAACTTCATATATAGACCTACCTAGGCAGAGGAATAGACGCGGTCCTTAGCGCAGGGAATGACATCCATTGAGTGCCGATGCCCTTTTGTATATGGATCGGCAGTAACAATCTCACCTTCTGGTGACTCTGACTGCCAGTACATGTGTAAGCCGTGTACTAGGTAGGGCTCCCCAAGATACAGCAAAGTCACAAACCAGGAAAGCAACTCCAACACCAGCTTTTGCCAAAACAGTATTTTATAAACGTGGCAATTAGCAAGACAACAAATGCTGGGAACATACATACAATAAATTTACGTTCACCCAGTCCGAAGGCTGAGACCCTTGTGCTGCTACTGCTGAGACCCTCTGTTGGATGCCGGAGGAAAGTGCGGTAATTTATCTACTGATGGCACAGCTAAACAGCCACGCCTTACCTGTTATTGATTTATTACTAGAGATGAGCGAACATGCTCGTCCGAGCTTGATGCTCGTTCGAGCATTAGGGTATTCGCATATGCTCGCTACTCGGACGAGCATATCGCGATCCTCGAGGAAATGGCAACTTCCTCTTCCTGCATGTTAGGGGCCTTTTTTCAGCCAATCAACATGCAGGAGAGTCTTTGGTACCTCCTAGCATCATGTGGGGCCCCTACAAGTCGATAGCAGGGATTGGCTGGCCAGATCAGATGACCTGGGAATATAAGAATCTGGTCCCGCGCTGCTCGCGTCATACGCCGTCTGCATGAGATTAGGGATAGAGCTGCTGTCTGTCAGGGAGAGTGTTAGGGCCTGAATTTAGATGTTGGTAAGGCAGGAATCACCCACAAAGAACCCAACAGCCCTTCTAAGGGCTACAAGCAGTGTCGGACTGGCCCACCAGAGGACCGGAGGATCCTCCGGTAGGCCCCAAGCCACCCAGCCACTTAAAAAAAGCATACTTACCTGTCCTGCCGCGCTGCCGCTGTCCTCGGCTCCCACGCTCCACTGCAGGGCCAGCGTCAGCACCCGGCATACCCGGGCAAGTGCCGGGGCCCACTGTTCCTTAGGGGGCCCACTGTTCCTTTGGGGGCCCACTCGTTTCCTCACTTGTAAATTGCAGCGGCCGCGGTCCCTTTAAACTTCACCTGGCCTTGGCATACTGCTGCTGCGTTACCCGTGCATGATGTCACTGCACAGGATCTCCAGGCCTGCGGAGCGTCCGTGAATACAGTGTGATCAGCAGTAATTTACATGGCACAGACAGACAGATAACATACCGAACAGGAGGAGGATGGATCACAGCGGAGGCGGAGCTTATCAGCAGAAGACAAGCATAGCAGCCGAATAAACCAGGAGTTTTATTATGATCAAGTGACCAGTCACATGATGGGGCAGGGCTTAGCAGTGTGCGTGGCGCGGAGCTGAGCTGTGAGGGAAGGAAGTGTGAGTAACTAACTTGTTTTAGACACAGACTTGTAGTTCTGTCTTCGCCCTAGTTCTCTGCCCTTATACTCCTTCCCAGTACTGTCCCAGTACTAATCAATAATGACAGGCTGCAGAGGCTGGACATGCTGAGTAACTACAAGGCTCAGCATGTCCAGCATGTATCCTTATTAATTACCAGAGGACAGTACTGATAGATAGTATAGCGAAGAACTACAAGGCTCAGTATGTCCCGGCTGTCATTATTGATTACCAGAGGACTGTACTGACGCATAGTATAGCAGAGAACTTCTCTACTATGCTATCCATCAGTACAGTCCTCTGGAAATCAGTAATGGCAGGCTGGACATGCTGAGCCTTGTAGTTCTCTGCCATACTCTCTACCAGTACAGTCCTGTGGTAATCAATAATGAGAGGCAGGCATAAGGATTGATTCACATATATCCACCACTCTGTAGCGTGTTCTGTTTATTGTATGTGGCACCATAAATAATACATGCCGTTTTTGTTGCCTCATGTGTTGTGCAAAATGCCACAAGGGGGCCCACTTAGGCTCAATCGCCCAAGGGCCCACATGTACCTGGAGCCGGCACTGCTCCACTGTCTTCCCTTCCGGCACGCACTATAACCTGACGCAGCGTCAGGTCATAGTGCGCGCCGGCAGGGAAGACAGTGGAGCGCGGAACCTGATGACAGCGGCAGGGCAGATAAGTATGCTTTTTTTAAGTGGCTGGGTGGGCTGATCTGAGGTCTGAGGGGGGGGGAGACCCTGATCTGAGGTCTAATGGGGCACAAGACGCTGACCTGAGGTCTGATGTAGGCAGGGGCGTAGCTAAAGGCTCATGGGCCCTGGTGCAAGAGTTCAGCTTGGGCCCCCCTTCTCTTAGTGCTCTGTGTGTCTTCTTATGCGGCACAAGGGTCTTTGGGCCTCCTCAGGCTCCTGGGCCCGGTAGCGACTGCTACCTCTGCACCCCCTATAGCTACGCCCCTGGATGTAGGCACAAGACACCGACCTGAGGTCTAATGGGGCACAAGACGCCAACCTAAGGTCTGATGGGGGCACAAGACGCCGACCTGAGGTCTGATGGGGGCACGAGACGCCGATCCCTGTACTGTGACATCACTGTGTTTATTATCCCTGTACGGTGACATCACAGTGTTTATTATCCCTGTACAGTGACATCACTGTGTTTATTATCCCTGTACTGTGACATCACAGTGTTTATTATCCCTGTACAGTGACATCGCTGTGTGTATTATCCCAGTGCAGGAAGAGGTAAGTGGTCTGTGTTTGTGTGTTTGTTTTCTATTTTTCAGGGTCGTGAATGCAGAGGACTACGTCGGATTCGGTGGACTACGTCTGACCAGCTTTTTTTTTTTTTTTTTAATAAAATGGTCAAACAGGGGTCTGGGGGAGTGTTTATTTCAATAAAATGTTTTACACTTGTGTGTGTATTTTTTTTTTTTTTACAATACTACAGTTTTAGTAATTAGGGCTATCTACAGACGGCCCTGATTACTAATACTGGGCTTAGTGCTTGCCGGTATGGCAGGCCAGCACTAACCCCAACATCTATTACCTCGGCACCCACCGCCACCAGGGGTGCCGGGAAGAGCCGGGTACCCGCAGGATCGGACCTTCTAAATTGAGGGTCTGGCTCTGAGGCGGCTTCAGGCTGGTACCATTAGGCTGGGAAGGGCCAATAACCATGTCCCTTCCCACCGTGGTATTGCCAGGCTGCCGCTGCTGGTTGTATCTGGCTGGCGAAGGAAAAAAGTGGGGGACCCCACGCCATTTTTTAAAAAATTATTTAATTATTTTTGTAAAAAAATGGCGTGGGGTCCCCTTTTTTCCTTCGCCAGCCAGATACAACCAGCAGCGGCAGCCTGGCACTACCACGGTGGGAAGGGACACGGTTATTGGCCCTTCCCAGCCTAATGGTACCAGCCTGCAGCCACCCCAGAGCCAGACCCTCAATGTAGAAGGTCCGATCCTGCGGGTACCCGGCTCTTCCTGGCACCCCTGGTGGCGGTGGGTGCCGAGGTAATAGATGTTGGGGTTAGTGCTGGCCTGCCATACCGGCAAGCACTAAGCCCAGTATTAGTAATTATGGCTATCTACAGACGGCCCTGATTACTAAAACTGTAGTATTGTAAAAAAAAAATACACACACACAAGTATAAAACATTTTATTGAAATAAACACTCCCCCAGACCCCTGTTTGACCATTTTATTAAAAAAAAAAAAAAAAAGCTGGTCCAACGTAGTCCACCGAATCCGACGTAGTCCTCTGCATTCACGACCCTGAAAAATAGAAAACAAACACAGACCACTTACCTCTTCCTGCACTGGGATAATACACACAGCGATGTCACTGTACAGGGATAACAAACACAGCGATGTCACTGTACAGGGATAATAAACACAGTGATGTCACTGTACAGGGATAATAAACACAGTGATGTCACCGTACAGGGATAATAAACACAGTGATGTCACCGTACAGGGATAATAAACACAGTGATGTCACAGTACAGAGATAATAAGCACAGTGATGTCACAGTACAGAGATAATAAACACAGTGATGTCACAGTACAGGGATAATACACACAGTGATGTCACTGTACAGGGATAATAAACACAGTGATGTCACTGTACAGGGATAACAAACACAGATATTTCTTTATGGTGGGCCCCAAGAATTATTTCCTCTGGTGGGCCCTAGGTACTCCAGTCCGACCCTGGCTACAAGCACCTTTTTTTTTGGTCTCCTCCAGGCTGCTGGCTGGGACTTGTAGTGCAGCTACTGCCATCTTGGCTTCACACTGTACACAGTGACTGGTGGCAGAAGGGATAGCACGTGGTCCACACAGACCCAAAATGAATTGCCCAAAGTACTAATTTTTGCTGCTGCTGTACCTTGGCTTGATGAGATCTGTAGTGCAGTCTAGGGAATACGTGTTTCTGTCATTTCTATACACTACAGTCCAGTGAACAATTATGTAGTGTACTGTACAGTAGCTTCAGTCTAGGGAATACGTTTTTCTCTCATTTCTATACACTACAGTCCAGTGAACAATTATGTAGTGTACTGTACAGTAGCGTCAGTCTAGGGAATACGTTTTTCTCTCATTTCTATACACTACAGTCCAGTGAACAATTATGTAGTGTACTGTACAGTAGCGTCAGTCTAGGGAATACGTTTTTCTGTCATTTCTATACACTACAGTCCAGTGAACAATTATGTAGTGTACTGTACAGTAGCTTCAGTCTAGGGAATACGTTTTTCTCTCATTTCTATACACTACAGTCCAGTGAACAATTATGTAGTTTGCTGTACAGTAGCGTCATTCTAGGGAATACGTTTTTCTGTCATTTCTATACACTACAGTCCAGTGAACAATTATGTAGTGTGCTGTACAGTAGTGTCAGTCTAGGGAATACATTTTTTTATACATCCTACAGTGCAGTGAAAAATTGAGTGGTTTGCGGTGCAATAGCCGCCATCTAAAGACTACGTTTTTCCTCTCAGTCATATATACTACAGTGCAGTGAAAAATTGAGTGGTTTGCGGTGCAATAGCCGCCGTCTAAAGACTATGTTTTTCCTCTCAGTCATATATACTACAGTGCAGTGCGAAATTGTGTCGTGTGCTGCACACTAGCCGGAGTGTAGAAAATATAAGTTTTTCCTCTCAGTTATATATTATACAGTGCAGTGAAAAATTCTGTTGTGTGCTGCACACTAGCCGGAGTGTAGAAAATCTAAATTTTTCCTCTCAGTTATATATTATACAGTGCAGTGAAAAATTCTGTCGTGTGCTGCACACTAGCCGGAGTGTATAAAATATACCTTTTTCCTCTCAGTTATATATTATACAGTGCAGTGAAAAATTGAGTGGGTTGCGGTGCAATAGCCGCCGTCTAAAGACTACATTTTTCCTCTCAGATATATTTACTACAGTGCAGTGCGAAATTGTGTCGTGTTCTGCTCACTAGCCGGAGTGTAGAAAATCTAATATTTCCTCTCAGTTATATATTATACAGTGCAGTGAAAAATTGAGTGGTTTGCGGTGCAATAGCCGCCGTCTAACGACTACGTTTTTCCTCTCAGATATATTTACTACAGTGCAGTGCGAAATTGTGTCGTGTGCTGCACACTAGCCGGAGTGTAGAAAATATACGTTTTTCCTCTCAGTTATATATTATACAGTGCAGTAAAAAATTCGTGTCGTGTGCTGCACACTAGCCGGAGTGTATAAAATATACCTTTTTCCTCTCAGTTATATATTATACAGAGCGGTGAAAAATTCTGTAGTGTGCTGCACACTAGCCTGAGTGTAGAAAATATACGTTTTTCCTCTCAGTTATACATTATACAGGGCAGTGAAAAATTTCTGTCATGTGTTGCACACTAGCCGGAGTGTAGAAAATCTAAGTTTTTCCTCTCAGTTATATATCATACATTGCAGTGAAAAATTGAGTGGTTTGCGGTACAATAGCCGCCGTCTAAAGACTACGTTTTTTCTCTCAGATATATATATCATACAGGGCTAAGGGTCGAGGACGAGGGCGCGGACGTGGGCGTTCAAGTAGTGTAGGGGGCAGAGGCCGTGGTCCTGGGCAGGGTGACACAGTACATGTTTACTGAGGGAGCAGTGGAACGCTGCAGAGTTTCGCTCCCTAGCTTCATCTCACAACTTATTGATTCACGTGGTACACCACTATTGAAACCACAACAGTGCGAACAGGTGATGACGTGGATAGCTGACAATGCGTCCAGTAATTTATCCACCACCCAGTCTTCTACGCAGTCCACCCACGATAGCCAAGGGAGTAGACCTCTGTCTCCTCCAGCTCAACCTCCTTCTCCCCAGCCTGCCCTGATCTGAAAGTATGGATTCAGATCAGGCATACTCACAGGAACTCTTTTCAGGACCCTACCCAGAGACACAAACCACTGCTCAACAGCAACCTGAGCAGTTGCTCTGTCCCGATGCCCAAAATTTAGAACTTTCACAGTCTGTGGGTGATGAGAGTGTGGACTTAGTGCAAGTAGTGCGTGAAGAGGTGTCTGATGATGATGATGCTGATGATGGGACACGGTTGTCAGACAGTGACGTTGTTGCCAGGGCAGTAAGTCCGAGGGGGGAGCAGAGTGAGGAATCAGAGGAAGAGCTGGTGGATGATGAGGTGACTGACCCGAGCTAGGTTGGTAATCCAACTCAAGACAGTGCTTCTGAGGGGGAGGCAAGTGCAGCACCAGAATAGGTTGGAAGAGGCAGTGGGGAGGCCAGAGGGAGAAGAAAGGCCAGAGCAGGTAGATCCGTAACTGTTTCACGGAGTCAAGCTCCCGTGCCAAGGCCTAGATGTTCGCAAGTCTGGAGGTTTTTAAAGAAAGTGAGGATGACCGACGGACTGTGGTGTGCAACCGGTGCCACACCAGGATCAGCAGGGGAGCCACCACTACCAGCCTAACCACTACCAGCATGCGCAGACATATGAGTGCTAAACACCCGACACGTGGAACCAAGGCCGTTCACCTCCTGCGGGTCACACCACTGCCCCTTCCCTTGTGTCACATGCTGACTCGGCGAGTCAACCCCCCACCCAGGACTCCGGCACGAGCGCCTCCCGCCCTACAACCACCCCTTCACCTCCACAATCCTCCACAACCTCCACCAATGTGTCCCAGCCCAGCGTTCAGCTGTCTTTGCAGCACATTTGATCACAAGCGCAAATACAATTCCAGCCACCCACATGCACAAGCCCTAAACGTCCACATCTCCAAATTGTTGAGCCTGGAGATGCTGCCCTATAGACTGGTAGAGACTGAGGCTGTCCGCAACCTGATGGCGGTGGCTGTCCCTCGGTACTTGGTCCCCAGCCGCCACTATTTTTCCCGATGTGCCATTCCAGCCCTACACAAGCACGTGTCAAAAAACATCATCCGTGCCCTGACCAACGCGGTTAGTGTCCAAGGACACGTGGACAAGTGGGACACTATATCTAACTGATGGCACATTGGGTTAACTTGGTGGAGGCTGGGACCGAGTCTGACCCTGGGGCCGCTCATGTACTGCCCACACTGAGGATTGCGGGGCCTACCTCGGTCACGGTTTCTCAGATGTACTATGCCTCTTCCTCCAACCCCTCCTCCTCCTCCGAATTACCATCCGTGGGCACAACGCCTTCAGTCGGTAGCTCTAGGCGCAGCAGCAGTGCCGTGGGTAAGCTCCAGCAGGCGGTGCTCAAACTGCTGAGCTTAGGTGACAAAAGGCACACCGCCCAAGAGCTGTTACAGGGCATCACGGCACAGACCGATGTGTGGCTGGCACCGCTGAACCTCAAGCCAGGCATGGTTGTGTGTGACAACGGGCGTAACCTGGTGGCGGCTCTGCAACTCGGCAGACTGACACATGTGCCATACCTGGCCCACGTGTTCAATCTCATAGTTCAGCGGTTCCTCAAGACATACCCCAATTTGTCAGATTTGCTCACCAAGGTGCTCCGCATCTGTGCGCATTTCCGCAAGTCAACCACAGATGCTGCCACTCTCAGGGCAGTGCAGCGGCGCCTACAACTGCCAGCTCACCGACTGTTGTGCGACGTGCCCACGAGATGGAATTCGACATTAAACATGTTATCCAGAGTTTACCAGCAGCGCAGAGCGATTGTAGACTGCCAGATGTCAACTTCCACCAGAACTGGTAGTCAGGTCAGTCAGCTTCCTCAAGTCTACAATGAGGAGTGGACGTGGATGTCTGATATCTGTCAGGTGTTGAGCAACTTTGAGGAGTCCACACAGATGGTCAGCGGCGATGCCGCCATTATCAGTCTCACCATCCCGCTGCTTTGCCTGTTGAAAAACTCACTGCTCAGCATGAAGTCAGAAGCTTTGCGCTTGTTACAGGAGATGGGGGAAGAAGATACGTCGCTTAATACCCAGAGCACCTTCCGGTCTGTTTCTCAGCGCGTATTGGAGGAGGGGGATGAGGAGG